>CM049871.1:13602750-13605250 GCA_027474115.1 Schizopygopsis malacanthus | reverse complement strand
CCCGCCTCTCTGCTTCATGAGCAGTGAGCACACATACACTCACCCTCCCCTCCTCACTCAACGATACACACACACACCTCAGACACACACACACACACAAGCCTAACACACACACACACACACACACACACACACACACAGTCTTCTCTCTGTTTCCAAGACACACACTCTCCCTCCCCTTCTCTTTCAGTTTCAAACCTGCAAGCATGCGCACACACACACTCACTCACTCACGCACGCACGCACGCACACACACACATTTCCACACCATTTTCCCTCCTCTCTGCCTCTCACGCACACACACACACACACACACACACACCCTCCCCTCTTCTGTTCCTCTCTCGTTCTCTCTCTCTCTCACAACACACACACACACACACACACACAGCCTCGCTTCTCACTCTCTCACACACACTCGCTCCCTCCCCTTTCGCTTTTCGTCACAACATACTCTCTCGGTCTTTCTCTTAAACGGACACACACTTTTTTAGCTCACAAATCTGTCACTCAAACCACTTATTTTCATACAACATCAAAAATTACTCACTTATAACATGCAAGCACACTAAGATTGGACTAATCCTACTCTACCACACCTAGCCAACACTTCAGATCTCGTTAATATCTCAGATCTCCAAGAGAGCAATGAGATTAAATGGAGAATATATTCAAGTCTTCTGCTTCTCAGTTGGTCGTCTGAGAAAATGACCCCAATAAGCATCTCAATCTAGAATTTCAATAGAGATCTCAACAAGTGCATTTACATGCACTTTTAAAAATTTGAAGCTATAATTATTTTCTATTTAAATTAGTTTTAACTATAAACTAATTTATATCAATACAATACAATATATCAAAGGAAATCATGCCAGTTTTTGTGAAATCGGAGTATGATTGTAGATTGGCGTTGTTCAACATGTATATGCTTTAAAAACTAAAAATGTAAATTCTGTCAAAATGTCATGTCAGTTATAACCCGTATGACTTTCTTCTGCGGAGCACTGCTGGGGAAATGAAAAAAAATCTAAATTGCTTTTTTTGGGGTTCCACTGAAAAAAGTAAGTTATTCAGATTTGAATCGACATGAGGATAAGCAAAAACAGAATTTTCATTTTGCTTCTGCTTTGTCCTTGTAATCCAAAAGACAGAAGTGGCATGCAACAAAAGCAAGGTATTATACCAGTTTGTATCAAGTATTCGATTACACATTGTATCTTGTATAATCGTACTGACAGATTAAGGATCCGTTCACATAGAACGTATTTTGGCATTCCACATTCCTGCTTTTCCATTAGTTTTTCTAGTAAAGGTGCTAGAGCAGCCATATTCAAACCTGGCCCACTCCTGCAGAGTTTAGCTCTAACCCTAATAAAACACACCTGAGCATGCTAATCAGCGTCTTCAAGATCATTAGAAATAGAAATCATTAGAAAATCAAAGGTAGGTGAGTTTGATCAGGGTTGGAGCTAAACTCTGCAGCAGATTGGCCCTCCAGGGAAAGATTTGAGGAACCCTGAGCTAGATGGAAAACTTTGACCAGTACGCTCGCATATTCCACAGCATCTCACATATATCACGTGTTCTAAAGATACAGCAGTTCAGTTTTAATTCAGTTCAATGTTAATTTTAAAAACTCTCAGTTTCTATATCTGCCCTCTGTCTCTCTCTCTATGAATACATGCATTTCTCGCTCTCTCACAAACACACACACACTACCTGTTCATCCAGCTCTCCCTTCCAAACGCAGTCAACAAATACACACACACACACTTTCAGTTATCCACTAGCTTTATACTTTACACACCAGTCCCAGTGATTACACATAAACACTCACTGACCTAGACACTGCTGTTCTCTTTTCTCTCTCTCTCTCTCTCACACACACACACACACACACACACACACAGATTTACACAAACACTCTCATTCCCTCCTCCCCTCAGTAACACACATGTGCGCACACACCCCTCCCCTTCACTCAGTCTCAAACACACTTCCTCGTCTCTCACGTACACACATCACACACTCAACAGACTTCACACACTCTCCCCACATTTAAAATGCACATCTTCTTCAGCACCATGTGCTACACACTCCCACACCTCTCAAACACACACCTTGACAATAATACCTTTTAGAGGGTCCTCTCCACCCCACCCAAATGCACATATGTATGTATAAACATGTTTGTTTTTCTATCATGGTGGGGAATTTCCATTGACTATTTTTTTATCCTGACCTAATGATAAATGTGTTCACCTAAACTAAAACCTTCATATCTCAGATCTCCATCATTTGCTGCATTTGTATTATTTAGTATATACAATAAGGTTTTTCTCTCATGACAAGTGTTGTCTGGTTCTCACAATGTAGGTGATTTCAGGTTTTACTGTCCTCAAACAGACATTTGGCCCTCATAATGTTTAGGCACAACCTAAGCACACACACCAGTTCCAACATATACACACCTTTTATCAACTGTCACATGCAATTAGAT